>CANSZD010002678.1:125000-137889 GCA_947648045.1 Beta corolliflora | reverse complement strand
GAGGATCAATTTGTGTGTGGTTAGAGTGGGTAAAGTAGGAGAGATAAAGGGGTTAAGAAAAATAAATAAATAAAAAGGGTAAAGTAGGAGAGAAAAGGGAGTAAAATTGAATTAATAGTGTAATGGTGGGCCAATATGATGGGGGCGTGAGAGGATAAAAAGGGAAAAAATGCCAAATAAGGAATAAAGTAAGGAGATCTTTTGGAAACGCTAACTTAAACGGAAAGAGGGGGAGGATCTTTAGGAGCCCAGGACGGGGTATAATCAATTTGTATTGCCATATTTTTAAAAAACTAAAATCTTAGTTATGTAAACAATTAAACATACATGTACATGTATATTATTATACTTTTACTTTGTTCATTTATATTTTATAATACATAGCTTCTAGATGGAATAAGATGCACAAATATAATGTTACATAACTTTGACCATTATATATGTATTCCACTTGCTTGATTTCTATGAAAGTCATAATAAACTTGACATTCTGTAAAAACATATTGAACTTCACGTGATAGTAATTTTCTTATTATACTTTGTTCGTTTTGTGATAGTAAACAATATATTTTCTTATAGGCAAATGAAAAGATATGAAAGACTTACAACTTTTAGTATACACTCCCTGGGTACGCGCGTGAGCATGTTACACCCAAGGCTATATTATTACTCATTGGTCATTTGAAACCTCTAAGTATAAGAATATAATTCCTTGATTAGTTTCATTCACACGGAATGTTATATACAAACTATGAACGTAATACTAGGCTATACATTAGGAACTAATTATACTATCCTAAATTAGGGGATTACAAAATAATCTACATAATCTTGAGTCAATATTCACAATATCTATCACACCCCGCAGCCCAAAGCAGGGAGGAGGACAGAATGCTTAGGATTGGTCCCTAAAATCTTCAAAGAGAACCACGTGGGCGAGCCTTGGTGAAGATATCCGCTATCCGATAGCGGGATGGAACATGAAGAACACGTACCGACCACGTGCCACCTTTTACGTTGAAACAAAATGGATGTCCATTTCAATGTGTTTGGTGCGCCGGGTGTTGAACCTGGATTCCGGAAAAGGGTGATGACACTCACATTGTCACAATATACCAATGTAGCTTTAGAGACCTGGGACAAAGGAGTTTCTAAGAGAAGATTACGTATCCAAAGATGACTCGGAAACTACATTAGCCACCCCCTATATTCGGCTTCCGCACTTAGAGCGAGAGAGAGTAGGTCAGCGCTTGGAGAACCACGAGATCAAGATGTCACCCAAGAACACGCAATAACAAGACGTTGGCCAAGGCGTGTATTAGGACAACAACCCCCCAATCAGCATCGTTATATGAGATCAAATCTGTCAAGAGGGATAGAGATGCAAACCATGATCAAGAGTACCTTGTAGATATCTAATGATCCGCTTGAGAGCAAGCATATGTGTATCATGGGGAGCATGCATATGAAGACAAATCATTGAACAACGATAAGAGATATCCGGGTCGAGTGAAAGTAAGGTATTGCAGAGGCTCCGTAAGGCTCCTAAAATGAGTGGGATATGCATAAAGCTCACCGTATCGGGTGGACCGACCTTCGGTTTGGTGTCAACCGAGTGGAGGAGGGTTTGCATGACTTGACATTCCAAAGACGTTCAATAATTTCCTCAGATATTTGCGTTGTGAAAGAAACATGCCACCCTTGTGATGAGTCACAAGAATGCCAAGAAAATAATTTAAAGGACCTAAGTCCTTCATAGCAAACTACGTGCCAAGAAGAGTCATAATGGAACGGTGGAGATCATATGAAGAAGCAATAAGTATAATATCATCCACATACGGCAACAAATAGGCTATATCTTTGCCCTTGCGGTAGATAAACAAAGAGTTGTCGGACACTGCTATTAGAAAAACCAATGGAATAGACAAAATCAGCAATCGTTTATACCAAGCTCGCGGTGCTTGCTTGAGTCCATATAAGGACTTACAACAAACACACATAATCCGGAAGATGAGTCGATCAGATAACCCATTGGGCGATGCATATACACGATCTCCTTAAGGTCCCCATGAAGAAACGCATTTTTTTAATAAGAGCATCATATTCATCGTCCATGGCCAATTTCCACTCGGGTCACATAGTGCATCCAACGGTTTCCAGAGCAAGAGGAGATTTAGAAACGGTGGTATGCAAGTTAAAGGGTCGTTTGGGTAAAAACCCCACGTCGACTACGAGTAACCATGCGTGTTTAGGGGGTCAAGGGACCGAAGTTGGAGTGGGAGAAGTAGGTGGATCTGGGAAATGCGGGGCCGCGAGGAGGGAACTGGGTAAGAGTTTGTTGCTGGGCGGAGGGGATGATCGGGCAAGAGAGCGCCCGTATGGGAAATGGAAGGCGGCGGGACTATGAAGAGCGGGAGGCCCCGGTGAGGAATGAGTGGAGCGCGGCCCCCACCGGTCGGGAGCACATGAGTAGAGGCGAGGTGGGTTGGTCACGGGCCGCACCGTTGGACTTTGAGTGAGGTGATGAATGATGTATGGTGAAACTCCATCATCAAGAAATTCATAAGTGGTGGGAGTGGGTGTATGAAGTTTAGAAAAGGAGTGTGTCTCATCGAACAACACGTGACGACAAATTATAATTTTATTAGAAGATAAATCAAAACATTTGTAGCCACGATGGTTGGTTAGGTATCCCAAAACACACAAGGAGTGGACCTTGGTTGTAATTTATGAACGGTAGTGGATGGAAAAAGGGGATAACATAAGCACCCAAAGACCCTTAGATGAGAATAGGATGGTTTTCGGTGGTAAAGAGCTTCTAGAGGGGATTTGTGACTCAATAACTTGCTTGGTAAGATATTAAGAAGATAAGTTGTCATTTGCAATGCATGGTGCCAAAATGATGGAGGAATGGATGCATGAGTAAGAAGAGTCCGGATGATATTATTAATCGAACAAATTTTTCTTTCGACTTTCCCATTTTGAGAAGATGTATGCGGACAAGAAAGGCGGAAAGACATCCCATTAGACTCTCGCAAAATTTACCAAATTGACCATTTTCATATTCCTCCCATTATCACATTGGACATTTTTGATAAAGACGTTCAAATTGAGTATGAACTTGGGCCTTAAAAGCTAAAAATTTAGAGTATACATCAGATTTTCTAGCCAAAGGAAAAGTCCACAAATAATTCGTAAAATCATCCAAGAAAAGAACATAATATCGATGTCCTATAGAACTCAAAAACAGGGAGATGTCCACAAATCACTATGAACAATGTCAAATGGTAACAAAGTTTCGAAGTAGAACTAGCTAGCAAAGGCAACTTAATGTGTTTACCAAGCACGTAATAATGACAAATAGTAGATGAGCTAGGACTATTACATTCAATGCATTTATTGTGTTTGAGAAAATCCAAAAAGAAGCCCCCGGATGACCTAAACGATCATGCCAAAGTGTTGAAGATATGGCAGTAAAGGCGAGATGGAGAAGTGGATGTAGTGGTAGGTGTAAATAATGGATAAAGATCACCCCGATTGTCACATCTCATTAATGCCATCCCCGTCTGAAAATCCTTCACAGAAAACCCATACGGATCAAATTCAACTGTGACAGAGTTATCAGTAGTAAATTTACGAACTGATATTAAGTTTTTAATAAGTTTGGGAGCATGAAGGACATTGTTTAAGGATAAGGGGGGTTCGGATATGACAATGTAGCATTACCACAACCACGAATTGGAATTTTATGACCACTACCAACAATAATACCGCATTATGATTGCTCAAATTAAAATAAGACGAGAGATTACCGTTCTTTGGATGTCATATGAGACGTAGCGCCGAGATCCATGTACCAATTTGGATCGGGTGGAGTCAAGGTCATGGTGTGTAATGCGGACTCAATATCGGGCTGGAGCATATTGGAGAATTTGGACCCTACTGTCGCATACGTTGGACCCGCTGCATAAGCTTGTGGGGCGCCCGGCCCAAAATTCCATGTGGGCGTGGACTTGAAGTTGGGGCGGGCCACTGGGTTGTGGGATAAGGACGGGGGAGAGACCACATCGTGGCATCCATCCCCACTCCCAAGGATTGGGCCACTTCGCTGCCGTTGCTACGTGCGGCTGTCAGCCGACATCAACGAGCCCACGACCACCCCGCTGACGGTTACCCGCCCCGCCATCGCTGCACCCACGGCCACCGCCGTTCTTCTTCCCGCCACCTGAACCACGATTTTTGTGGTTATTATTCTTCCCCCTATTATGGTGAGAAAGGGACACCGAGTTCTCACGAGGAGGAGAAGGCCTCAGGGAAATTCTCGCGAGGAAGCGGCGACCATGGCTGCTGGCGAGTCGTCAGACATCTCAGCCAAGGCCTTCTCTTCAAGGCACAACATAGAACGAGCTTCGAAGAATGCGGGAGAGGCTTACTTGACGAATAAGAGTCCCCACATTTTGTATGCCTCGAGGAGGCCAGCCACAGATTGAAACCTGGCGGGTGCCTGTGACCGGAGCCCCGACATTCTTGAGTTGATCAAATAATGTTTTGAGGCGTTGTGAGGTACGCCGAAGCATTAGGAAAGTCACGCATCTTTACGTGAGAAAAATCATGCTAAAGAGCCACCACTCGAGAATTCTTGTTGTCTTGAAAGAGATCACGGCCGATCCCATGCCTCCTGGGCCGAGAGATCTTCTTCGATGATTGTGTGTAACAAATCGGTGGATATAGTTGCGTACATCCACCGAAGACGATAGCGTCCAAAGGTGGACCCACAACTCTTTCTCTTCATCGATTGAAGGAGCTTTTCTCCTTGCCCGTGGGAAGAATATGGGCGAGCACCTCGTGGGATCGTGCATGGAGTTTGAATAATTCGGCCCAAGCCGACAGTGATCCGTTCCATCTCAAGAATAATAGGAATATTGTTCTTGATATTAGAAACACACCAAGACCGGATGAAACTTGGCGTCGGCCATGGATGAAAAGCAAAGAAAATTGAAGGTGAAGGAATAAACTAGGGCGGCGAAGAGGGGAGAGGGAAAGGAAGAGAGACCCTAGAATCCGATACCATATAAGAATATAATTCCTTGATTAGTTTCATTCACACAGAATGTTATATACAAACTATGAACGTAATACTAGGCTCTACATTAGAACTAATTATACTATCCTAAATTAGGGGATTACAAAATAATCTACATAATCTTTGAGTCAATATTTACAATATCTATCACTAAGTGTGCGAAATTCGCATAATAGGAGGAGTTCCAAATGAGCAAAAAAGATTTAGGTGTACCATACATATGGTACACATGAGTGTACAATGGACCCATTTTGGTGAAAATGGGATAGATTAGAGAGAATTTGTGCAAACCGCCTTCCCAAAAGCCAACAAAAAGATTAAAATGATAGAAGTGCATAGTCGGATCATAAAGCTAGTTAAAACCTACTTATTAATTAGGAGTAATAAATATTGCAAAAGATGGCTAATTTTTCTTTTTTGATTAGGAAAGATAATTGGTCCGAAACCTAACTGTTAGGCTACTACTGGGCACACCATACCGTAGGCCGGATAGTGCTAAATAAGCCTAAAAGAATGCCCAACATTTTGTTTGGGATGAGGATCCAAACTCCCAAGCGATGCCAATCCCGGAGATGATCTTACCCATCGAGCCTACCACCTCTCCTTCCGCAAGATGGCTAATGGTTAATTTGTAGGGCCATTATTTTCAAAAGGGTGAAGAGGAAAATGAAAAAGTATAATATTCATATAACTTTGGGAGGAAGATTCATGGATGCAATGTTTGTGGGAACTAGAAAACGAGGCAAAATAATAGATTGCTCATTATTTCGGGCGGCTGGACAAGGTTTGGTTGTATAATAGTGGATTCTCTTATACTCACGTGGAAAATTCATGAAATCCAACTTTTTAAAGACTCAACTCTCAAGTAATTATAAATTTATTATTTCTTTGCCGTCCTTTTCTTTTTTGTTTTTGTTTTTGTTTTCTGTTTATTGGTTTTTTCATAGCTTTGCAATTGCCAAATAGTCAAGTCTTCATAAATAGTTAGGGCCTCGCACGAATGTTACTGCTATGTTTGCGCTTCGATCAATTTTCCCAATTTCTTCATAAATTCATTTTACGCACTCCACGGTGATAATAATCACAATTCACATATGATGTTAAATTAAAGAGAATTTGATAATGGGCCTAAGCTGTCCATTGTCAAAGGAGAAGGAGAGTTCAATTTTTTTTTTTTTATAATTTAGTTCATTTTATTAAAACTCTTAAAGCGTATACATCGAAATGCCAAGACTACAACACTTGAATAGAAGACAAATACAAAAACGCCAAAACCAAAACGCTCCAAAACACAACAGAACCCTCAACAATACCACCACTAGCAGGTACCCGAGTAATTCTCAAAGGGGGACAAAATCCTACTGTCGGGCATTTGGAAAAAAAAAAAAAAAAAAACAAAAAAAAAACACTACAACACAAATTGTTTAATACTTGTTAGAATTAGGTGAATGTGAATCACTTGATATTTCCTATTAAATTGATAAACATTAATCAATTACATATCAAAACCAAACTAGTCAATTATAAATCAACTCATATTTACAATTTCCAAATTAGAAATTCGAAATTGCAAACTAAATAAGCCTAAAACATGAATCAACAAATCAACTCAATAAATCATGATTCATGACCAAACCAACAACAGATCAATTCAAGTATTCACCAACCATAAATCCATAATCACAAATTCACAAGTATCACAACCAAACAATGTAAATATTACCTAAAAAAATGAAACTAAAACTTAGGGTTTAGAAATTAGAAAAAAACAACTTACGGCCACCGGTGAGTGGTGACGTGACCGGACGACTTGGGCGTCTGGGTCGTGGCGATCGGCGTGAGGCGTCCCGCGCCCGGACCGGTGGCGTGACTCGTCGAGTCGTCGTTCCTCGATCTCCTTCGTTCGTTTGGCGCTTTGGTTTGGTAATGGGTCGAGGTTCCTTCGAACTTCGGTTCGCTCTTCACGGCTCGTCGTCGTCGCGGCTTTCCGGCGGGCGACGGCTCGTACCGCGTGGCGTGAAGTTTATAGTTAGCGTTTCAAAATTCAAACTTTCTCTCCCTCCCTAGTTCACTAGTTTCTCTCGCATTTCAAAGTTTTGTTTCACGCGTCTCTCTCTCCGGCGTCCTTTCCTTCGTTTTTTCCCCCTTTTTTGTTTTTTTTTTTTTCTTTTTTGAAAAAAAAACGTAAAATCTTTTTTTTTAAAGTGGGGGACATCTGTCCCCATGTCCCCCTTCGCTCCGCCACCGACCACTAGAACGAGCTAGAAACAAACACAACTACCACATCAAAGAACCAAGAAACACCCAAGCTTATCGACTGAAAAAACAGCAAACTAAGACAACATCGAACAAAACAACAATAGAACTCATAAACTCCTTGAGACGATTTTGAAGCAATGACACCATATTAACCATTGGGATAACCCTCAAGTACACCGTCTCTTTGAAACTTGAACCCCATTTTTCTTCTCCATATTACGATTGAAACCAAGATGATTAAGCAATTGACATTGATTTTTCTTTGTTGGCCTTTGAAAATTAGAACTTGGCACAACATTGCTCATTATTGAATTAGGCGACAAAACTGAACCCTCACTAACAACCCCAACTAAATCTGATTTTGAGTCAATTCCTTTAGCACAAGTAGAATCCTCATCTCCATCAACACAAACAAAACTTCCTTTGATACACATCTCATTTGCAAATGAAAGGACACTTGCATTGCCACTCAAACCAACACTTGCCAATTACCTCTCTGGATTTGCCGACATCTTCTCCTTGACAACACCAGCGTTTTTGAAAGGGTCATTGTTCAACATACTAGGTTCCTTAACAAGATGATCCTTGCTCTCTAAATTAGGAACACTAGAGCCAGTCTGCAAATTTTCTAAGTTGAGCAAAGCATCAACTTCTAACTTGAGCTCACTATCGTGAGAGAAGCGAGGCGCCTTGCCGAAGAATAGAAAAAGAATCCAAACAAGCATTATGGCGTCACCATCAATAACAACAACCTTCGATTTCTCTTGAGCAACATGTAAAAAAGCATGGATAAAATTCCTCCAAGGATTGGCACTTACTTAACGCAGGGACAAAACCGAATACCATAACCCTTTAATCTTCACACTTGACTTCAAAAACCACACCCATCGATTACAACCAGATTGAATTTTCCACCAGAGGCAACCAAATCGCCTAGAATGCTCAAATTCAATCAACTTTGAACAATCTTTAAGGACACCGGAAACCCATTCAATCAACTTAACCGAAAAATTAATCCAGCGTTTTCGATTGTTATAGAACTCACCAATTTTTAAGAAACTATTATTCAACTCCAATTGAAAAGCTTTACCTTTGATTTGAATTCTCATATTCAAAATTTAGTCGACCAAACTCCCTCGAACGCCCGTGAAATCGCAAGGCGCCAAACCAAACAAACCTCAAGAAGGGAAGAAACCGAGACAGAATCAGAGAGCAACAATTTGAAAAAAACGGATTGAGAGAGGGTTATTGAAAATTAAAACAAAGAGAAAACTAGGAAGTGAGAGAAAGAGGTGAAGGGAGCATCAAAAACTATGGAAGGAGTGAAAGGGGAGGTTGACCCTACGACGACGCCCACCTGAAGAGTAGAGTCGCGGACGGCGACGCCGCGCAGGGAAGCTAGGGAAATCTAGGGTTCGAGGGAAACCGAGAGTCGCGGAGAAGGTTTAGAGGGAAGCCGAGGAAGGAGAGTATAATTTGAACGACTTATAAGTGAAAAGGAGGTTCTATCCCAAATCCAATAGACAATAAGAGGAGTAGCTCCCAAACTTATAAAGTGGTTACGTTCTCTCTTTTTCTCCAATGTGGGAGTCCTTACTTACTTACATGTACAAAACAAAACAAGTGGGTTTGACATATTAAAGTAAATCTTGACAAAGTATAAATGAAGTTGATACTAATTAAGCATTAGTAGAGTTTTAATCGGGGGTTTTTTATGCATAAATGATGTTAAAGTTTCGAAGGGTATTTTTATTTTTTTATATTACCAAAACATACAGGTTATCCCAAGCACCTTAGAGTTTTGTTGCGAAAAGATTTTGTAACTTGTGATTGGATAATGACCTATAAAATCAGTGATCAAGGTTCGAGAAGTCTATAAAGTTTTTGATCCTTATTTTGTGAGTAAGGCAAGTTTTTCCCAAAGAGTCATGTCACAATTGAATGGTATATCAACACTTAACGCATGGCGAATTGCATGTATTACCCATGATTTTACTAATAATAGTATTAGATGGTCGGAAATCTGATATGTCATATTTATACATAGTTTTTAGGTGCATTTTAGTTGCATTTTAGAGCATTTAGATTCATAATTAGGTTCATATTGCATCATATTCTTAAGTTATGTTGTTCTACTCCTATTCGGTATGTTTTCTTGCTTTTGATGAATTTCAGGTAATGAATATATATTTGGAGTATAATTAGCCAAGATTGAAGATTAGGAGCATTTGGAAGAATGTGCATTGCATAAGGATAGTTTGAAGTATAAATAGTACTAGTTTGAGCGAAAACAAAGCGGAAAATTATTAGAGGAAATGTGGAAATGGAGTCACGTCTGCTTATATGGCCATACCATTTGATTTGTTTTTGAGAATTAAATAATTCTAGTGTATTTGGAAACTAGACCTAAAGATATTTCCAATGATAGGTGGCACACCCCGAGAAGACTTCTATTGAAGGAGTTATGTCTTTCGGAAGTTCGATCATTTCGCCGGGAATCTGCTTATCGTACGCACGGATCACTAAATTCGCTCATTTAATGAATATTCCGATTTTGTTATCTTGTAAATCACTTTCCTAGTCATATTAGGTTACTTTGTCTTATTTATATTAGGAATCACTTCTTGTGAAGAACTCTCTCTCTCTCTCTCTCTCTCTCTCTCTCTCTATCTATCTATCTCTCTCTCTCTCTCTCTTTATTATTCGTAGTTTTAGTTTTCTTCTTGTTTTTCTCTCTAGCTTTTTAGTTGCAAACCTTAGTTCTTCTATTAGTTTATTTGATGAGTTATATTAATTCATTCTCTTTTTTTCATTGATTTCTTTAATTATGTTTTTCTTTGTAGATTTAGATGATTTTATACTTTATTTCATGATTGATTTATTTCTAGGATTGGGAATTCATGTTTATATGTTATGAATCTTGATTGATGTTATTGATGGTTTGATTAGTCATTGATATGTCTAATTGATTAGGTTTATTTTGTTAATATTGCAACATGATCAATTGTCTGATTAAATCTTGCTAATAACGAGTCACATATCGAGAGTTAGTAGTCCTTAAAGGCTTATCTACAATTAGCAAATTTAAGCTAACCTATGGTTGAGTTGCTCCGCTCCAGTTTCAAGCTTTATTATCTAGCTAGCCAGTCTCGCGTGAAAGTTTCCGTTCTTTTTTCCTGTCTGAAAGTCCGGTAGCCTAGGGGAAGGCTCGACAGAAGGTACGAGTGGTCAGTGGAGTCATCCTTTTTCAGCCAGTCCAACCAATACCCGAAAAGAGTTGGTCTTTCAAAAGTATCTTAGTAAGTAAAGTATGCAAAAGTCTCCTATTTTGCCAGTTCCATTTCCCGGAATTCTACGGAATGCAACAGTACAATTCACTTTCTAATTATGTTAGGGACCGAATTGCATATGTTGATTTGAGAGCGTTAAGACTCGACATGGGATTAACATGTGCTCTAGATTTCTGATTAATTGAACTATTGATGATATTTTGATAGATTTTGAATTATAAACATGGTGAACCATTACCCTAGATCATGTTAGTTCGATTTTCATATTTTATTAGTTCAGAACCTTAATTCCAATATTTCTGATCTTGTTTAGTTTCTCCATACCTTAGAAGCTAGATTAAAACGACCATCTCTCTGTGGATTCAACCCTACTTACCCTACTACATAGTTAGAAGGTTTTGAATTATACACGACAACAAACAAAAATTGAAATGACATGAAACATATCAGAAATGATATGAACAAAATGACATCAAATAAAAGTGAAATGAAATGAAACAGATCAGAAATATGAAAACATATGACAAAATAACATCAAAAAACTTAAATGACATGAAATTAATGACATCAGATTCATGTCATTATTTGTGTAATCCATGTCATTTTTGTTGGAGTTGTGTTTATGTCATTATATACGTGTGAGATTTTGTTACACAATAAGTTATAGTGGTGTAGCATGTTACACCCAAAACGCACTAGGAAAAATAACTTGTACACACCACAAAGTATATTACACGCACAACAAACAAAGATCAATTAGGCTCTGTTCTTTTGGACTGAATAAATGGAAATTCATTTCAGTTCAGATCGGATCGATTCGGATCGAGATCAGTTGATTCGTTCAGTTCGAATCGAGCCGATTCGTTGAGTTGACTTATTCGGGTTCGGGTCGGGTCGAGATCGATCGCTCGTACTACAACTTATTGATTTTTTTATTATTATTATTATTATTATTATTATCATCATCATCATTATTATTATTATTATTAATATTATTATTATTATTACTATTATTATTATTACTATATTCTTCTTCTTCTTCTTCTTATTATTATTATTATTATTATTATTATTATTATTATTATTATTATTATTATTATTATTATTATTATTATTATTGTTGTTGTTATTGTTATTATTATTATTGTTATTATTATTATTATTATTACTATTATTATTTTTATTATATTCTTATTATTATTATTATTATTATTATCATTATTATTATTATTTTTATTATTATTAGCATTTAGTGCTTTGGTAATACTTAATCATTTATATTTTTTTTTGGAGGTTGGAGTACTAGAGTTTGAATAGTGGTTTACAAACGTTGATACTATTATTCTAGGAGTATAAACATTCCCACAATGAGCAAAACAATTTTTTTCTTATTTTTATTTCCTTTCTATTCTAAAAGCTAATTTGGTACAGTACTATGACTCATTGTCATAAACATGAAGGGGTTTAAAATTTAGCATTTGGATGAATTGGATCTCCTTTTTCTTTTTATTACTTATTCTTTCTTGAATCTTTTTTTTTAATTATATATTAAGTGCCTTTAACATGTTTTACATATAAGATTTTTTATTATTTATCCATCATAAGGAGAGAGAAACCACTTCATAAGACTAAAGAGGTTTCACCTTAAAACCATATGACAATAAGGGGAGTATCCCCTTTGCATTATAAAGTGAACTCATCTCTATTTTTTTTAATCAATGCTGGACACTTCACGTGTTATGCGCTATACATTATAACTTCAACATATTATCATATGTAGCTAATTATTCGATTAGATGATGCAATTTAAATATTGCAAATTAAATATTAATTATGTATTTTTTTCCTTAATGAGAAATATTTTAGTTTTTTACTTAATAGTTGGATAATCCTCTTTTGTGTGCAACTTTTTCTTAATAGTCATTAAAATATTTAATCAAAATGTTGTCATTAATTTTTATAATTAAATATATATCCCCTTCATTGTTTTTTACAATTCTTATGACTACTTCTACCAAACACCTATGTTTTGAACAACTACTTTGATCTTTAACCTCTATCAGCTACTAGTCGACCGCTATAACAACTACCGTAACTTTTGCACTATAGTTAGTTTTGGCAGAACAAATCAACAAGTACTATATTTTTTTAAAATGATTACTTGAGCAAAAAGAATATAACTATAGTTGGCGACAAAATCCTAATTGGCTAATGATTTTTCATCTCGTCCCCGATGAGTATTCATCGAAATGGTCAC